>VDFB02281492.1:364648814-364677954 GCA_007258455.2 Sequoia sempervirens
AAACAATCATGATTTGTCTCACTAGGATCAAAAGAAACCAATCCATTTTCTACAATAATGAAAATCTACGAATGAGTTGCACTTGAATGACTGAAGGGCACTACGAAACCATCAGGGGAGGGGGGAAACCTTCATGCATTCTCAACTGTATTAGAAAAGGGAAATCAACTAAATGACAAAATGCTACAACACCTGGGCACTATAGGATGAATTAGGAATGAGAACAAAATTGTATTTTATATTGTTGGATAATGAGGGTAGGTGAAGTCGTAATGTAATCAAATCTGAGCCACTTATTGTAAATCAATCCTAGCCATTCATTCTCCTTTTAGAAAACTATAAATAGGGGTCTCCCCTTCATTTGTAAAAGGTGGGAGAGCTTATGTAAAAACATTTACAACAATAAAAAGCAGCATTGCATGATTTATGGGTGTTCCTTTTGAGTTTTCTCATTATGTGTGCATGGTTTTACTTCCCTATTAGTTTTAGTTGTTATTTTTTTAAGTGGAAGTGATGATGGTGTTTGCTGTTATAGTATTTGATGAATTTTTAGCTCATGATTTTTGTGGTTTGTTGGTAATAAATCACTTGGTAAAGCTAGTTTGAGATTCCTTACTTCATTGTTGCAACTTAGTTCAATTGCATGTTCATGATGTGTTTGTGCAATCTGAAAATTTGCAGTCCTTTGAAGATTACATTGGTTTTGTGTAACTGTAGGTCCCTCTTGGCCAAGTAGAATCTAGTTTGGGAAGTTTGTCTACTGTAGCAGCCTCCATGATCACTATTCATTCATAGTTTCAGGTCTAGGAGCTTCCTCTCTTCCCTACCCTTTTTCCTTTTTATTTAATAATTAACCTAAGCTAAGGTTCATTGCAGATTGTAAAGCCAAATCTAAAGTTCAAGTAGGAGTTCTAGATCACTATTTGAACCTACAACAGCTGAGCAACAATTTCTACACCTTAAGAACTCCATTCACAAACCCAACTTCCCATACTTTGTAACTCATCTGTAAGCCTGCCTTGTGATTCTAGCAAATCACATGAAACAACTGAGATATTCCAAGAACTACCAAATCTTGGGACAGTGTTCTACAATCTGATTGTGGAAGATTGTCTTTCAAGAGAGGTGATGCATCTATGCATTACCTATGTTGAGAAGTGCATAAAAAACACATCAACTATCATCTCCCAATATTATCAACTCATCCTCATTTATATAATTTTAGCTTGCAATTGGAGGAATTTGGTTGGACAAGGGTGAGTGATTTCAAAAAAGTGGTGCATTTGGGTTAGGGAGATGTTCTTAAATGGAAATATGTCCACTTGTGGTCCCTAAAGGGTTTTATTGAGGATCGGGATGAGTTGGCTAGGATTCTTGTAGAGAGGGCATGTAGCTCTCTACAAGAAAGGAATGTCTTGGCTTGGGCTCCTAATTCTAAAGGGGTTTACTCTATGGTTGTTGGCTATCTTGTTCTTGATAGAAGGAAATATGGTGGGGAAGAAACCCCTTAGTTGATTTATGTTTGGAATAATTTTTCATGGCCTAAGTGCAACTTCTTCCTTTGGTTATATTCTTGCAACATGTGTCTTGGGATAATCCTCAAAAGAGGGGGTTTTAGGGCCTCTCCATATGTTTCCTTTATGGTAATACTGAGGGGTCTTTTATGCACTTCCTTTTCCAATGTGCTCTCTCTTGATTTGTTTGGAATCTCTAGTGGGTTATGTGGAGACATTTTTGTGTGAATTCCATTTCCATCACTATTTTTTTGAGGTCCCTAAGGAGTCCTCTTGCTCACTTTTTCCCTCTCCAAATGGAATGCACTTTTGGGATGAAGTGCATTATTTGGTAGATTGGGTTGGAGAGGAATCATAAGAGTTTTTAGGATACAAAGCTATCGGCTTAGCAAGATTGGCAACAGGTTCTTAGTATTCTCCAGGAGACTATAATTGCTAGTTGTGATACTCGTGCTCCTCTTGATAAAGTGGAGGCTATGGTTCTTTAGGATTTGGGTCTTACTAGTCTAAGATTAAGAAGGTCCTGATCTAATGGGAGGGGACATCACATTGAAAAAGTCTAGAGAGATGGCAAATGGTCCCCACCTCTGATTGGGGTTCTAAAAATTAATATTGATGGCTATTCTAGATGAAATATAGGCTAGTCTTGTGTTGGAGGAGTGAGGAGAGAGCTCTAGGGCTTCCCTTTTCTTCTTCTCCAGGTATGAAGGCCACCAGTCTAATAATTTTATGGAGGCATTGGATATTTTTGTTGCTTTCGAAAAGGCTTATCTTCCTAGCTGGAGCAAGGTGATTTTTGAATTGACTTCATAGATTGTGATTAATCTGTCAAAATAAGAAGAGTTTTGATGGGGTGAAAATTGGTAACTTGTTGTGACACCATTACAGGTCAACTAGTTGTTCAATTCTTTCAACGTGGTGTCCTTTGTTCATATCCCAATAGGGTGGAACAATGTGGTAAATTATCTTTCTATATGGGCTTCAGAGTTTAGAGATTATTGGGAAATTGATGATAAGAAGCATTTTCCGAATGACTATGCCCAGAAGTTGAGGATGTTGACTCATGAGGATATTCATGGTCCTTGATTATCTTTTGGTTTTCCTATTGTTTTGGGTTGTTTTCCTCTAGTATTTGGTTACTGTGTGTGCCCTTTGGGCCCTAGTTGATTTTTTTAGTATTCTTTATACTCCTTGCTTTCTTGTGAGTGAATAAAACTTTTACCCCTTTTTATTGAAAATAATTACATTTTTTTGTTCATTGAAAACATTTTTTTTTTTTATATATTTTTGTCAACTTTTTGAATTCTATCATCTAAAATGAAAACATTAAACTATTTAAAATATCTTCTTCCATTACAATGGAAATGTCTCTTCCTCTCAAACAATTATCAATCCTTAATCACCCATTATTCTCTTAATAAGTTTTCAAAAAATTAGATATATTTTCATATCATTAAAATATTGCTATAGATGTATCTTAAACAAACATTTTAAATAAATTTCTCCACCAATAATAAATTAAGTAGCCTTTGCATTCATGAATGAAAGGTTTTCAATCATTATATGTGATTTTTTTATTCTCAATCATTAATTATAATGAAAATTTAGGAGGGTAAAGGAAAACATAGCCTTCTTTGCAAATAAAAAAAAGTGTTATAAATTATATAGTACACTAAAATATCAAATTTAATAATGCTTGTAATAGTAATATTAAAGAAAGAATGTATAATAATAAAATTCTATATATAAATATGAATGATGTGTGTGTATATATACATGATATTGTCTTATATTTTTGGAAAATAAATGTTGATTTAGATATATAAATGTATATATTTTCATGTATTAGAATTAAATGTTAAATATAATTAATGGTAATGTAGATACTTTATTAATTACCTCAAGCTAAGTGCAATATTTCTAAGAATTTTTATAATACATTCATACTTTGAGTCATTGTTGCATGCACTCCAACAACATCAAATGTTCTCCTATATTTTAATACATACTGCAAAAACCACTTAATTCAATATATTCCATTGATTTCCTTAATAGATGACTTATAATTACAACTAACAAAGCACTAGGCTAAGGAAAACTCTAATCATAAATTGTAATGTCCAAAACTCACTATAATTTACTCCATAAAATTTTGTTCTTGTTTACCAATCTATAATCATGCCTCATAATGTGATATTGACCATTGCAACATATTCTCTCACAATAAACTATTTGCACTGACTTGACCTACACCAAAATTTATAGCATTCAACCACTTGATATTTATTGAAAGAGATATTTTTTACAAACCAAGAACAAACATCATAAATGGGAAAGGGATACACTTATTACATCCATACAAAAAAATGTAGCAATACTTATAATACTTATTAAAGAATCAACAATATTTAACTAAGTGCCAATTTCTCTATCTAAACATTATTTATCTCAATAATCCCCTTAAAAAAATGCTACTACATGTAATTCCCCACCAGGCAACCTTAGAGGAAGTTGCAATTCACTACTTAAACGTACCAATTTTTTATTTTTTTTATTTTTTTGTTTAAGTACAAATAACATGTAAGATGAATACATATTTCCAACAACCTCTAAGGCCACGAGACAAAGATTACTTAAAAACCCAACAACAAAAAACATTAGCATAAACTGAAACATTATTCACTTAAGGAAATGAGACAACATACATTCCATACAAGATAAATTACAACAAGGATATTAAAATACCTCAAGATTCCAATTAACATTTAAACAATAAGATTACAACACTCATTCCCTAAATGAGGCAATTCTAACCAAAAGATTACATATTACAAATTCCACCTCGATAACAATAGAGGGGTAATAAAATACAATAAGAACTGAGAGAACAAGGCATGAGAAGAACTGATTCCCATGAACTCTCCAACTGGAAATCACGAACGCATGAACATGAAGAAGAACCAACGGAAAAAGATGCACGCCACTCAACCACGTGGAACCCAAAGGCCCCACTCCCTCCGTGCTAGGAGATAGTAACAAGGATTTCCTAGACAAGACCATCTACCACTAGAAACAAGCTAGCACACTGAACTGAAACAAGAACAAAACCCACATTACTTAACACAATAGTTACAATGCTTCCAGAGTACAAAATTGAGTACCATCACTGTACAAAATAAACCAACGGTACAACACCATATCGACTGCTGTCATAGGAGGAGTGTCATCGTAAAGGCTGCATGGGATCTCCTGGCAAGTCTTCCTAGGTCTCGGCCCCCTCTCTAGGGATATCCTGGAAACCTCAACCGACTCCCGGCCCCACATGCACACCAGAGCAGAATCGATTATCTCTCGTAAAGATGAGATAACGATCTTGTCATTCCAGGCCTTCCCAACTCATCTCAAGTCTCGTACAAGCCCTTGAGCTAATGAGCAAGGCTAAATTATCTTATTAATGTTCAAAGCTACTCTCTCCCTAGTAAGTTAATTTAATTTTCACTTAATTAACCGACTCTCACATGAGTTATCCTGGAACCACTTTGGGCCCAGTGCTCGTTTGAAAGCCACTCCCCTATCGACAACACAAAACTCAACCACATGCCAAGGGTAGACAATGCACTAACACTTATCACCAATAACCAAACACCTCAACAGGTAACACATCACTATGGATGTCCAAACTGAAACCAAAGTGTGCACTACCCAAGGCTAACACAAGGTTGACTAACATAATGAAACCCACATAACAACTGATAACTCGACTCAACCATGAATCACGAGGTCACACAACCCGTTCCAAGAACCAAGTAACCACTTGAGCTTAACTCACACATAATCCAAGATAGCTAAAGCAAAACATAAGAGACATAGCATCATCTCAAGAAAACACTGCTGGAAGACTTACATGATCAACAAGAAACGACTTAAAGCCAACAATCATAAAAACTCACGTATAACCACCCATACCAATAAATGAACCCATCTTAGGAAGATTCACAAAACATTCACTCTAATTCCACAACATCGAAGGCAAACAATTAAACATTGAAAATATTTCAAACAAATAGGAAAGCTAATGTTCGGATTTCCTAAATTCATTCAAACATAGATTTCATGACTTGCATTTATCCAATCAATTGATCCCATTTCTATGCACGACATTGGAATATATAAAGAACAAATCATTTACTCTAAATTTCATAACCATATCCATAATCAAACACTTTAATGATGTAGCTTTCTGGTTAAAATTAAATCAATTGTTCTCCCTAAGTTTCACTAACATAATCAAACTCAGGGTATTTTAATAAATAACCTTTAAATTAAATCACTTAATCCATTTTGCAAAAAAAGACATTTGATCAACGAAAATTGATATTTCAAATAAGACGTTAGATTTTCCAAACTCCACTCTTGCCTCTAAAAGCATAACGATAATCATCGTAATATATTTTAATTTTGACACCCCTTAACGCGTCTATTAAATAAAATACCATTGCGAAATCCATACAATTAAATATAAAAGCAAGATGACATGATTATTTACAAACAAATATTCAAAGTATGAATATACCTTCATATACAAAGTTACTCAATTTAGCCAACTATTATTTTAACAAATATATAAAAAAAGAATTCCATTTAATTACAAAATATATCAAATAACTTTTATATTTCAATTAATCATTTCTAAAACCTTATAATTTAACCAATGGAATAAAATATATTTTAACTTATACCAAATTTCATTTAATTTAAGATATATTAAATATATTGTATTTTATATAATGTATAATATTAAATATTATAAATATTATATAAAATATAATATAAAATAATATTCATTAAAAATTTAAATTTTAATAAATAAAAAAAAAGGCAATTTTGAATTTAAGCCGACATTGGCAAAAGGGCCGGCCCAGGGCACACAGCCCCTGCCTCCTGCCGGGCGGCGGTGGCTGTGTGTTCTCACACAGCCGACGCCTCCCGCCGGGTGGCGGTCGCAGCGGCGGTGGTGGTGGGGGTTGACCTCCCCAACCACCCCAAAATTTAAAAATAAAATAAAATATATTACTGTGTTTTTCCAGAACCGAAAAAAAATGAAAAACAATAAAATTTTATGGGGTTTTAACCCAAAATTTACAATTTTCTTAAAATAACAAATATATATATGAATATATATTTGTGGGTATCACCTTATTTTGAAATAAATGGTTGTATTCACAAATCTACATACTCAAATTTTGATTCCATACCCAAATTGTAAAAATAATTCAAACCCAAATCAATAAAATAGAACTTATTTCAAAACAAGGAAATGGGTTTTCAAAATCAAGTTTCAACATTGAGTTTTTTGGATTTTCTTTCTATTTCCAAATCCATTTACAATTTTGCAAATTGAAAAGATTTTCCATGAATTTTTATTGAATCTAAATCTATGTTTTTAATCATTCAAATGAGCAAGAAGAGGAAGGGAGCAAAGGTAGAACCTTATGTTTTCTCCAAAATTTGCAAGCTTCCACCATGGAGATTTCCAAGCACTCCTTCAACTCCACCATCTTAGCCTCCTCCAAGCCTCTCCACCCAAAATTCCAAACCAAGAATTCCATGGAGAAATTTGAAAGAAAAACCCTAACTAAAAATATATCCTTTTTTTCCAAACTTCCCAAATTCAAATTCAAATTCAACTTCTAATTCAAATTCAAATTCTAATTAAATTCCAAACCAAAATGCAAACTCACTTTCAAATTCAAACTAAATTCAATTTCAAATTCCTATTCAACTCTTCACAAATATCTTTCCCCAAAATAGTCAACTATTTCAGAAAATATCCTTTCTACCCCAAAGTCTTGCATAAGAAAACATTTGAATTTTTTTTTTTAACTTTAAACAATTTTCTAATTCCAATTTGAATTCAAAATATTTTAGCATTTTATATTCAACAAAAGAATTAAGTCTTTTACACTTTTAATACAAAAGGGATAATTTAATTAATTCACACAATTAATTTAAATTATCAATAAACTAAATCTAATTCCAAATTAGATTATTTTATTAATTCAATTAAATTAATTAATTAATCACTAATTTTCCAACATCTCAATAAGACAAAACATTCATCATTTATAATTTCCAAAAGCTATTTAATCACTTTTAGCTTGCAACTAAACACATTTAATCATTAATTAGACTATGCAAGCCATTTAATAAACTTTAAACTTGAAATTAAATAAACACTCAAGGGGAACTGACCAAGTTAAAACAACTGACCCCGATGACAACCCAACAACATGCTATGACTAGGGTGACGACCTGGTTCGGAAAACCTAGCTACTATCTCCCAATTAATTTTCGTTGGTCAATGGACACGCTCAGACCTGGAAACCAGGTGGAGTCGATGTCATGTACCTGCCAACTTGCAACAAAGAGCATGTCGAACGTGCATATATACATAATATGATCAGACACACAGTGAAGAGGAAATCTCAGAATCATAGGGCACTCACAAGCGAGTGATACAATCCCATCCCCTTCACCAATACAATCTCACTAACTGACGCATCTAACATCGTTAAATCAAATATCTTCTAAGCTAATCCAAAACATGCCATAAGGGTAACATTAGGATAACATCACATCAAAATATAACATCCACATTGTTTAACAGATAGAGGTCAAAAGCAACCAAGTTCCAAAGTCAAAGCATAATCAAACACAACCATTACAAGGAAAACACTGCCGATCAAAGAGCCAAAATGGAGGGGTGTTACACTACATATCTACATATATAGTTATAGCATGGTAAGGAGGCATTTTAGATAGAAAATCCATATTAAATTACCTCATCTATTTACTATTTGACACTTAAAACCAATGCTCTTAAAAGTTATTTATAAACACATTTCCATCTTACAATCATCTATTAAAATATTGTACTCTACTTTAAAAATTAGATATCTAAAGCTATTCAAATCTCTAGCATAATAAAAAAATAACTAACCCATTTTATGTTCAACACCTTGTGATTATCATTAGAATGATGTTAGTATTAATAGAAATATAAAGTTCCTTTTGACTACCATAAAACATTTTAAAACTATGTTGAGGCCTCTTTCGTAGGATTTTGCATGAACCTACTAAAAATTGTACTTTTCGACCATTACAACCATTTTTTTACAAGGCTGCTACATGTGTTCCTCTCCCCCTCATATATTTCTACCTCAACTTATTCCTCCTCTAGTACTATCTTTGGTTCCTTTGACTTCACCTCATCCTTAGAATTTACCTATATATAATGAACCTATCCCTTTGTGAGACACTTATGTCTCAATTCCCAATATTTTTTAAATGAAAATTAGATCCTCTTTCTCTATAGTTTATTTTTCAATTCACCTTAGTGGTTTTAGGTAAAAAAAAATTAATTCTACTATAATGGTTTATCTTACTACTAAAGAGTGGAGGTTCTTGGTTAATAATGAATCCCTACCTAATATGAATGAATGATTAATGTACTGTATTTGTAGACACTAAAAATTGTCCTAGGCCTACGACTCTTATTTTCTCCGTTATTTCTCCTTTATTTGTCCATTCTTCATAATTAAATAATTTTTAATTATTTAATTATTTTCTAACCTTATATGTCTTCTAGTAATTAAATAATTTTAATTATTTAATTAATTCATTTCTATCTTTATTTCTTCTTGATTAATTAAATAAATTTTATTTATTTAATTACGTCACTAATTAAGCCCTTTCTTTCTAAAATTAAGTAAATATCTATTTATTTAGTTTATATACCACTTTCCACTATAATTAGATAATTATTTTAATTATTTAATTATTCATTAGCTTCTTCTCTCCTAAATTAAATAAATTATATTTAATTTGGTCCACTCTCTTGAATTTTGAATTAAATCATTATTTAATTCAGAAGGTCCTCTTTGTCACATTCTTCTATAATTAAATAATATCTTTATTATTTAATTATTCATTGGCCACCTAGATTAAATAATTTTTATTATTTAATTTCTCCTCTTACATAGTTATCTATGCCAATCTTATCTTCCACATCAAATCTTATCTCTTGACATCTGATTTAATCTTGGACCTTAATTGAATTATCTCATAATTCAATCTCAACACTTCATCCTTATCATTTTCGCTAATTTTTTCCTAACCCTATTTCATACCTCATCTCTTAATCTTGGCCATTGATTATTATCCTTTCATCCTAGCCCTTCATTCAAAATTGACTTCTCTATAAAAGACCTTTGTTATTATAATTTCACCATCTTGGAACCTTGAGTTATCTAGAGTCCTCTTGCTATCATTTTGTATACATAGTCCTTTAGAATCTTCAATATTTTGCTTTGGAATTATCATAGGCCATATTGCATACTCAAAATCTGAGGGCAACCATATTATTCAGGAAAAATGGAGAAGTGCAATGGAGGTGAATCAATGAAGGCATGAAGATTGTGGTAGTGTTCTTTCATATTTTGTGTCTTTATACTTATTTGTGCTTCATTGTTGATTAGGGTCTTATTCGCATTATTATTTTCCTAAACTTAATATTTTAGCCCTGATTACATTGGTGAACCTGACATGAACATTCAAAATTGTAGGTTATAGGTATAGATTGTTGCAACCCCGAAAGCCAGAATGACGCAACCACCAGACCGAATGATACAATTGCTCTACATAAAGGCACATTTAAATTCTACTTAATTTTAGGTTGTTTTCTATTAGATCTAGGTAATTTAGCTTTCTAGTTTATCAGTCTGACTTTAGCTTCAGATCATAGGCATCATTAGGTCATTTCTTTTTTGGAAAACTGTTGTTATTTTGTAGATTCTAGGTTTTTGTGTCGCATCTAGTTGTTTTTTGTCACAATTGTCATTCTAGTTCGCTACAATTGTCAAAAACCTAAGCCGCATTTGTTTAGGTGAACCATAGTCAAAATCTAGTGAACCACAACCACAGTTTCTGAGCCACATCTACTCATTACCATGAGCTACAATTGTAATTTTTGTAACACAATTGCCTACCTTTTCAGATTTTTTAGATTTCATTCAAAATTTCCAATTTAGGTCATTTGTATTTCATAAATTAGGGGTTTTCTATTATGAATATTTGATTTCTAGCTTGTGGAATAGGTATTAAGGAAACATTCCCATTTACATTGATCAAACAAAACTATCTTGTCTTCTTTTCACTCATTGGCATTAAAATTAACCTTGCATTCTCACATCATTGGGATTAATTTACCTAATTTGCATTTCACTCATCTGGTTAAAAATAACTTGCATTGTCACTAATTGGTTTAAAATTGATCTTGCATCTAGTGTCTTTCTCACATATTTCTTTGGGGATTATAAAGAACAAGTGTTTGCATTGTCTTTCACACATTTGGATTTTGGAATTAAGATGAACCCCATGTAAGTGTGAGGTAAAGGTTTTTGTGTATACACTCCCTTTGTGCTTTGTACGATCTTGGGTGATTAAAAAAACATCTTTGTCTTGCTTTTGTTACCTTTAGAGGGACTTTCCTGAAAAGAGGGAATGACTCCAAATAGTTTTTCACTTAGGCCGGTATATAAAAGGATAAGACTAAACTGTCAAGTCCTCACTACGGTCTTTTCCCTTTCTATACAGTGTCACTTGAAACCAGTTACCTACCTTTTCTTTTAAAGGTATAAGATCCCCTAGTAGAATTATTAAAGCCTTAATTGGCTTGCTAGATGCTTGCGGGGAGCCAAGTCCAGAGTATTCACTAAGAAGCTTGTTGTAGTGGTCAAAATCCCTTTCACTTGCTAGCACAACAATGGTCGTTGTGAAATCATCTCACATGTTTGCTAAAAATTTTGTAGAGACAAGAATTCCTCCTTGTGGGTAGTTGAGACTTGGTGAGCCCAAGAATTGAGTTCATTATAAGGGGGAGCCTATGCCGTCAAGTCTCTAGTTGTCTGCCTTGTTTAAGCGGTTGGAGAAATCCAAATGGGGATCTAGTAGGTGGTATCCTTGAGAAGCCATAGGTTGTAAAGTGTGTTTGCAAGTGTCTTTAAAAAATTTCACATTCAGAAAAGACTAGAAACAAGTGTTTTCAAAGTGTTTGTAGTGTTTTCCAAAACAAGATTTCACATTATCACCTTAAACTTTGGACAAAATTCAACTAAAACTCAAACTAGTACATAGTGAATTACAACCGACTATCCTGAACCACAATCGCCACTACTGTAAATCGCAATTGACAAAACTGAGCCACAACCACCAATTATATAGACCACAATTGATTGTCCCGATCTGCAATTGTACCAAAAATGATGCAATTGCTTGAGACAAAAATTTGAGACCAAAACTAAAACAAAGCCTCTCTCTGATTAGTCTTGAGCACAACTAGAGATTTTACCTACAAACTTGCAAGCCTACCATTCATCATCTAGTCATTTAGTTACCTTGCATCCATCATAGGAAAAACATTGCCTTACCTTTTAGCTTGCATATACCTTGGAAGAAACCTTCAAAAATCTAAGATCAATCCATAGAAACCAAATTAAATTGCCTTGATTTTATCATCCTCCATCATTTTAGTCCTTTTGTCACCTAGGTTGTCCCTCAACTCCCAAGGCTAGTTTGAAGGTCACCTTTTGTCAAAATTTGTCAGTTAGTCACTATTACCATTGAAATCTTGGCAACCCAAATTGGCATCTTTGGTCCTCTTGGTTTAGTTGAGCAATCTTACCTTTGGCCTCCTCATATGGTAGTTTATAGCCATACCTTTAGTCTCATTTCTAGGTCATTTCCATCACACTTGCATTTCACTCGCATTGACATTACTACACTTTGGACCTCATTGTGAGACTTACATTTGGGACCTTGACATTTTCACATTGAATCCATGGATGGTTATCATCCTTAGGCATACTATACCTCCAAAAATCTAAAAAAGAAATCCAAAAAAATATAGGTGCATAACCTTAGTTTAGTTACACCTTGGTCATCCTTGGACATAGTCTTTGCATATTCATACCATATCACAAACACCACCTCTTGTAATTCACACATGGTCAAAACTAGGTTGCAAAAAAGATGAGAAGATGTGATGAATTTCCCAAAATACAAGGAATTTATCAACCCATTTGCAAGTTCCTCACAAGGGTCTCCCAAATCATACAAGTCACAATTTGAGAAATTTGTCACTAGAGACAAAAAGGGGCATGTTATGGTAGAATACATAGAGGCTACCTCACAAGATCCTAAATTTTTCTCCTTTATGGATGAATACTTGGCACATGACCCCCAATGTTACCTAGTAAAACTCTTGTCAGAAGGTGCCACACTACATGACCCCCAATGTTATCTAGTAAAACTCTTGTCAGGAGGTGCCACACTCCCTCCTAGGTTTGACATAAGTACCATACAATCAACATCACGCCTAATAACCAAATTCAAGGGAACAACACATCCATTCCATAAGTAAACATGTCCATCCCGCAAGTGAACACTTCAATTCTACAAATAAACACATCCATGCCAATATGAGGAACCACACAAGATGTAACTAAAATCCATACCTTCTTATGTGACACCCAAAACATGAAACAAGGAACAAAATTTACCATAGGAGCTTCATCATCAAACCCATTTGGCTTACACGACACAACAAATAGGCATAAAATTATCCTGAACACTACAAAATCATCAAGAAAATGTGTCCACAGATTGCACTATTAGTCAAGGATGAATTAAATAAATTATTGGATGTGGGCTTCATTCAATCAATTGACTATGAAGAATGGATTTCCAATTTAGTACCAGTCACAAAACTAATAGGTGGTATCCGCATTTGTACATGTTTCTGAGATCTAAACAAGGTGTGTCCTAAAGATGATTTCCCATTTCCAAACATTGACATAATTGTAGACTTCATGGATGGGTATGAGATGTTGTCCCTTATGGATGGATTCTCGAGATATAACTAGATTATAATTACACAAGAAGACCAACACAAGATAGCCTTTACTTGTCCATGGGGCACCTATTGTTGGAACACCATGCCTTTTGGACTTTAAAACGTAGGAGCTACATATCAACATGCTATGACAACCATTTTCCATGATCTCATGCATACCTTGATGGAAGATTATGTGGATTAACTATTGGCCAAATCATTAAATTGAGTAGACTATTTGAGAGTCTTGGAAAAAATATTCAAAAGACTAGAAGAATATAAAGTGAGGCAAAACTCTAAGAAGTGTGTATTTGGTGTGACATCAGGAAAGCTTCTTGGGTATATAGTTTCTAGACAAGACATTGAAGTAGAGCTAGCTAAAGTAAAATACATAATGGACATGCCTCTGCTAGCCAACATAAGTCAATTAAGGAAACTCCAACGATTATTACAATCCATCATATGCTTTATAGCACAATTGGCAAATAAGATACATCCTTTCAAACATTTACTCATAAAAAGAGTTCCCTTTGCATGGACAAAAATATGTTAGGAAGCTTTTGCAAAGATCAAGGAATATCTATTGACACCACCTATATTGATTTCACCCATCGATGTAATGCCTCTTATTCTATATATTTTAGAAACTACATCCACACTAGGGTCATTGCTTGCATAGAATGATGATGAGGGTTGTGAGCAAGCAATATACTACATCAGTCACACCTTGGTTGGGTATGAGCTATTACAGTCCAATAGAATGTACTTGTCTTGTGGTAGTTTTCACTACTCAACAACTAAGGTAATACATGTTAAATCATCAAACATTGTTGGTCACTAAGATAGACCCATTAAAGTACCTTCTCAACAAAGAAAAGTTGATAGGATGATTAGCCAAATGGGTCATGATACTTAGTGAATATGACATCCAATACATTAAGAGAAAAGCTATCAAAGGAAAATTTATTGTAGACCAGCTTGCAGATGCACCAACTAAGGAAAATCATCCACTAGTTTCTAATTTTCTAGACAAATATCTCTTCACATTAGATGCAAAACTGGAATGGAAACTATATTTTGATGGATCACATATGAATCATTGTTTAGGAGTAGGTATATTATTTGTCACTTCTGAAGGTGATACTATTTATGAGTCATTTAGGATTACTTCCCCATGCAAAAAATAATAGTAGAATATGAAGCCCTTTGCACAAGATTATGTATGGCAATTAAATGGAAGATCAAACATCTACAAGTATATGGTGACTCTAAATTGGTAATTCAACAAGTTAATGATGATTATGACACCAAAGATGAAAAGCTCACACCCTACAAGTAGATGGTAGATAGTTTTAGGCAATACTTTAACATGATTCTATTCCACCAGGTACCCCATGTTTAGAACAAAGCTACAAATACAATGGCCACAATTGGCTCTCTCTTGGATATACGTGACAACATGCCTAAATTTCCAAGTTCAGTCTCAACTACATCATTTGTCGGTATGATATTCCTAAATCCATCGTTACTAATAGTGTTCGTCCATTTAAAAATTGAGAAGTCCGTCAACTCTGCAAGAAATTTCACATTCAACACCACTTTTCAACACCCTACTACCAACAACGTAATGATCAAGCTAAGGCATCTAATAAAACAATTCTAAGAATTCTCAAAAAGACTATTAATGACACTGGTCATGACTAGCACATCCAACTCAATCCTACCTTATGGGCCTTCTGCACAATTATCCATACTCCCACTAGTGCCACTCCATATTCCCTAGTCTTTGGTTTTGAAGCTATCTTACCTATCGAAGTCAAAATTCCTTCCCTATAGATATCCTTGCAAGGGCATATTGATGATGAAGAATATCGAGTATCTAGACTACATGAACTAGAACTTTTGGATGAACATAGGCAAAATGCATTAGATCATCTTCAATAATATCAAAATTTCCTTTGATGTAGTTATAATAAGATGGTTTTAAATCAAAGTTTTGACATTAGTGACCTGGTAAGATTAATGGAAAATTCTAAAAATCAAGCAGAGTGAGAAAAGCTAGGAAGGTTTGAGTCGAATTGGTTGGGTCCTTATGTTGTGATAGGAGTCTTTGGATTAGGTGACTACCAACATTCCACTCTAGAAGGTGAACCTTTGATAGAATTGATCAACAATCTACATTTTTAGAAGTTCTACATATAGCTTTCGAGAGTTTGTCCTTAATCATGAAAAATACAAAAAATTAAAATTAAAAATAAATCAAGAAAATAGTAAAGAGAAATAATTCATCCGATAGTGAAAACCACTTTGGTGGTGCTTTGGATAAGTACCATGGTGAAAACCCGATAAATAGGTTCCATGTGTAGTTGACCTTGCTCTATTGTCTACCATTATTCCAACCTAACTTTTCCATGTCCTTTGCTTGGCCCACATTTTCCATATCATACATAATAACGTTTGGTCATCATTTCTATAATTTGAAGTGATTGACATAAAGCGTCCTTCTACTCTCTTCCTAACTTACCCTATTCCACCCCTAATAAATTGGTCTTATGCTTGACTGGGGGAAAATACTTGACCTACATCATTGGATTGTACATATATCATTAAAGGTCATTTTATTCCTGAAAGGACAAAAAATCAAATATTCTAAAAAGACAAAAAAAATTCCAAAAAAGACAAAAAAAAACAAATATCCTCAAAAATCTAAAAACATTCAAATAATTTTCAAAAAATCCCAAAAAAAAAGTTAGAGTAAAAGTCAATTGTGTCAGCCTAAGTCCAGTCAAACTACGTTGCCTCTATGACTAAACATAGGCAAGGCCATTCATCGATATGCCCCCGAGACAGTAGGACAATCCTTTTAGGTTTGTTAAATAAAATCATGACTCGCTCCTTTGTTAATAAAAACAAAGTCATGTTGTGTCAAACTATGAGGTCTTTGCACATTGTTACATAGGCAAGGCCATCTTTCGATGATCCCTCGAGGCCACCTACGTCAGTCCTTTAGGGTTTGTCATGTTAGTCATAATAAATCAGACATTTTCAACATAGATGCAAATAGTCATCAAAACATCAGGCAAGTCATGTATCAACAAGACAAACAACATAACAACGTCACTCAATCAAACCAAACAAATTGTCAAAATAGTCAACCTATGTCTTATACAGGATGTGCCCTTCTTGAACCCAAACATTGTCATTTGGTCAAAAATTATCATTTTCCTTATACAAGTGGTCACGCAATAAAAAATAGACTAGACGTCTTATACAACATGTTTCTCTTCTAAAACTAGGTTTTTTAAACAATTAACCCATCAATCACCAACTCAATCAACCTGTCAATCACCTAGTCAATTAATCATCAAACAATAAAATTTTGGCAAACAATCTAATTGGTTGTTGACATTGTGGCTTGTCTTATCTTATCTTTCTTTTGGAATTTGTCTATGAGTCAGGTTCCTTGTTCCTCGAGGATGTCACATGAAGGATTTAGAGGAGAAATGATGTCTCTTAACTCTTTTCTTTGATTATTGTTTATGGATTGTTTTGGAAAAATGAATGGGGAAACTCAGCCCTTAGTATGAGCTAGGACATTCCTTGTTTGCAACTATCTATTTTGCAAGTGGATGACCTTGCACACCTTGGTCTGTGTCATACCATGGTGTTTTTTGTCCATTTTTGTAATTTTAATGCCCAATGATGATTCATGCAAGGCCTATTATGTTATGGAAAAATAATGAAGTCATTCTAATACTAATATCCATGTCTTCTATGCTAACATTTCCTCTTTCCTACATTATGGTGGATTTTTGTGACACACAAAAATAAAACATCATGCATGTGCATTCATATTAGAACCATCATTTAAGCAGTGTCATACATGCATATATAGTAAATCACACATATATGTTGCATTTATAAAACACAAAAATATACACATCTATTGCATTTAGGAATCCATTACATAGCATACATTCATTATCATCCCATTTAAAAACCATCATTAACTACATAGCATGTTATCATAGTACATATATTCACATGGCATCGCAACTACATAAAATCACATTGCATCTCATCATCATAAGTATAACATCTATACATAACATCCATAGCATCATAAAAGTAAATGCATACATCATCATATAGAATTAAAACATCATCATAGGTTGAATGAATATCATAAAAAATACATCATCCATAACAAATGCATAATAAAATAATACATATCATATAACTACCACAAAAAATTATATATATATATATATAACTCAAAAAGTGTCACAATACAATGTCATAATGTATCTCCTAATAAGAGTTTGTAGGTTCAATGGATATAAAGTACAAGTGTCAAAATATCTAAGTCAAAATCATTTTATCTCGTGCTTCCATGCTGCCTTGAACCCTTACTGATAGTCTCACCCTGGCTAGATCTGCTCTGAGACCATCTACTATGGGACCGACTACTGCTTAGTGCCACTGATGCACTAAGTGCCCTATGCTCTGCTAGGACTGCCTCCTCATATAGGTCTCTATAATACTACTCTTTCCTCCCTACATTGATAAGTGCCTATGTTGTGTTGGTGATTGATCATGTGCATGGGACCATAAAGTCAATAACCCACTGATTTGCCTCCCGATCTTGGATCACTTCCTTGTCCCTCTCCACCTATAAGGTGTCCCTCTCCACTTGTATTTCTTCTCTCTCTACTCGTAGATACTGAACCTCGACCTCCAGCACCTATACTCTAGCTTGTAGACTCACTAGCTCCTGATCCCTATCCACTAAACCATCCTTGATGGGCACATCCTCAAATCCCTCCTCTACATCCAAAATCCTCTCATGAAAGATCTGTTCCTCCTAACCCATCTCCTCATCCTTCAGCTACTCCTCATGTCCTCCCACCTCCACGTCCAAGGAAACTACATCTGCTAATTCATCAAGCTACTCTCCCTCAGGTTGATTAGCCTTGGCCTCTACATTGGGCATGGCCTCCTCCTAATGGCCCTCCTCTTGTTGGCCCTCCTCTCTCCTCCTCCTCTCCCTCCTCTTTGAGAAGAGAGACTGATCTGCTCCTCCTCCTCAGTATTTTCCAATGCCTCCTCCCGCCTTCCCCTCCTCTCCTACCCCTGCCACCATCACCACCATCTCTGCCACCTCCCCCATCTCCTCTCCCTCTCCCTCCACCTCTCTTGCCTCAAGGACCTCGGCCTCGTCAAACCACTGGTGTTAGCTGATCGGGATCTGTTAATGGCACTGACCTATGTACATGCCACCATGCATCATACTTTGGAGTGGTACCTGCATTTTTTGGTCCCCCTCTCCATGCTCATTGTTGTGCTTATAGCCCATCTATTTGTTTCTCTACTATGGCAAATAAAATCATGGCACCCTAAGGTGTCACCTCCCTAGATGACCATGCAAACACTACTAATCCTTGTGGCTCTCCCTGATACTCTTCAAACTATCTCAATAACCAATCTAGGAGATATATCTCAATAATGTGTATTGACTGAACCGTTCGCCCATTCAGATATCTCTCTTGTTGACACCATGGTAGATGTTGACCTTCATCTAGCCACTGATGAAAATCCATATATATACTCCATATGAAACTGACCAAGGTATCCAATCCATGTCACCTATAACCAATATCCCCAAGATGAGTTTGAGTAACTACTCATGTGTACATATATGCATATGGAATGGTGGTCTCTAAATGGTGATCAATAGGTGGACAAAACACCGCAATGTGCTCCCAAGCCCAGACCATCATAGAGTAATGTTGCAACTCATAGACTATACCTGTCGATATACTATGTCATGTAACTTAAAATATAGCATTGCCAAGAAATAAGGCCCTCGTGCATACAATGTCTCACTGGTCATCATACAAACAAGCATCTCCCCCAATCCAATAGGAAATATGTGTCCTCGGTGATCTAGTATCACTATACTAGCTATCACAATACACAGTACATAGTCAAACCACTCATATTGCACAACCAGTGTCTCCCACCTAATCTTATATTGATCCACCCCCAACCGTGCCACATCAACATACACATAATAGGTAGTTAGACCTTAATATCCTTGGGTAGGCTCATATTTAACCCTCTCCCATTGAATTAGTAGTCAAAGGATCCTGTAGACATCCTCTAAGGTAATGGTAGCCTCTCCAATAGGAAGATGAAAAGAGCATGTCTGTGAATGCCAACTGTAATGCCCCACTGTGCAAACCCCAAAGGACAACAAACACCGCATAATTTTTGTTTTTAAAAGTGAAACATTGCATACAAAGAATATGTACATAGATTATATGAAAAGTAATTATGCATTTACAAATTCATCTACGTCCTATGGGGTACATAGAATGGTCATTACAAATCATAAAATTTTATCAAACAAAAGCAAATAAAAACCAAGATTTAATAATGATGACATACAACCATTAATGATCAAAAGAGTGGAAAAGATACTCATCATGTATTACATTTCAACTTATAATTTAATATTACCATTGTGGAGCATATTTCCATAGATACAACACATCATGAATACATTAATACATTACATAATGCTTCCCTTATATCAATGGGAAGCGTACATCAAGTACAAGAATAATTACATAATGAAGAATACGGTACAAAGTGAAGAACAATCTTCAACCAAGTGAAGCTCTGGAAACTCTACGTCCGCTTCCACATCATGAACACAAACTAGGAAACCAATGGGGTGCATAGCATGTTCCACCCAACCACGTGGACCCAAAGGTCCACTCCCCGTGCTAGGAGTTGATAGGAAAGACCCACAACCAAGATAAACAAGAAGAACAATCACAAGACCAAACCACAAAGTCGACCAAAGCATAACATACAACAATCTCAATGACCACTTACAAGGTGACTGCTTCTAGAGGAAAACAAAAGAAAAATAAGGGATACTATAGGAGAGTGTCATCACACGGTCCTATCATGGGTTATCCTGACTACCTTTCAACAGGTGCCAACCCCCATCTATGGTTATCCTAACTGCCTCTCACTAGGCATTGGCCCCATAGGGTGACACATGCGGGATCACTAGCCTCTCTTGAGGATGAGGTAGCGATCTTTCCAACCATGACCTTCTCAGCTCACCCTTAGTCTATGATAGCACTAACGATGTGGACGAGGTATTTTACTATCTTAATTAATGTGTTCCTACCCAAACCCACTAGTTTATTTATCAGGTTTTTACTTGTTTAACCAACTCTTCCATGGGTTATATCGTGATTGTCCCTTTGTGTGCTGGCCCCCATGAAGAACCATCCTCCCCAATAACCCTAATACAAAACTTTACAACAACTAGGGGTGTACCAAACATAAAACACCAAAAATTGCCAGTCTGAGTACAAATGCGAGGCATGGACCATCTCCCCACATAGCCATAACAAGGGGCAAACTATGAAATATGGTAACACCCACAAGAATTCAAAACTAATAATTGAATCAAACATTTCAAAACAAAATTAAAGGAATCCAACATAAACTCGTTACCCAATGCCTCAAGAAGCCTATAACACCAACTTTCATATACTCCCAACTGAAGGGTATGCAAATACTTAGGTTCCCAAAGAACACACATCAAGGCTTGGCTTATAAACTCATCAAAACAAAAAATAAATCAATGTAGAATTCAATTAATCAGGAGAACACTTCAAACCTTGCAAGCATATTGCATACTCCACTTATTTAAACATTCCTTTTCAATTTGATAAATAAACCAACTTAATAAGAACATGAAAGGATTAACCATTTGATAATAATCTAACTTCAATTTTTACTTCTTTAATTATAATACTCAATAAATCAAATCTCTCCTAGAAAATTTAGATTATTAGATATTCAAGAATCACATATTTTATGACTATATTGAAATTATTTAATTAAATAAAGAGCTTATGAAAACCTACAGTAGGTATACCATCAGATAAAAAATTCCTAGCCTATACATTTGTTACTTCAAAATAATAGATTTAATTAAAATGTAATATATACCTTTGATCATTATAAGCTAAATAAATTTAATTAAAATCTAACATAAAAAAAATTATCTTCCAATCACAAATCTAATATTAAATGAATTTGTAAATAAATTTAACTTAAATAAAGTAAATCTGATTTGAATGTATCCAAAAATAAATCAAATTTTAAAAGTACCTGTCCAATGAATGCAACACTTATTTACAATTTAACCTTTTGCTCATAAAAAGATCATTAAAATATTTAAAGAACTATAATCCTAATATTTTTGAGTAATTAATTTTCATGGAAAAATAGTAAATGATAAGAGCACAAAATTCAATATTACTCTTTACCTATTCATTCAATCAAACGTGAACATCATCCAATCTTACTAAAGATAGTGTAAAGCATAATTAAATGATCAACTATAATTAAATGTATTTCCATCATAATGTATTTTAAATGGATAAGCACTATGAAAACCTAGAATATGTAACCCATCGGATTTTTCTTAATTTAGAATCCCTAACATATACATTTGATTACCTCAAACAAACTAATTAAAATAAAAATATAACCTATACCTTTGTTACTTCAAAATAATAAATTTAATTGAAAAGTAATATGTACCTTTGTTTACTTTTAAACTGAATAAATTTAATTAAAATCTAATATTTACATTTATTGACTCTACCCTAAATAAATCTAATTTAAATCCAACATAGACAATTTATACACAAGTCAAAAATCTAAGATTAGAGGAATTCATAAATAATTTTAATTTTAAATAACTAGTAATTAAATCTAATTTTTACTTTTAAATGCACTTGAAAGTAATTTTAATTTTAAATGCACTTGAAATAAGTTATAGTTTAAATGCACTTTGATAATAAATCTACTTTTACTATTCTTACCAACATCCATTGATTTTATGTATATTAACTTTTACAAACTTGATTTTTCCTAATTCCATTACTTTTAAATACTAAGAGTACTTAATACAAATTATCAATAAAACAAAACCATATTCCTTACTAATTCTATAATAATCAATAGTGAAGAGAAAAACACAATAAATGTGAAAAGTTCAAGGAATAGTTAAACCATCAATATATAATTCCTCCATTATGAAATACCACTAAATAATAAATTTTACTCCAATTCACGACAAGACTTAATATTATACACAAAGTTTAGATTTGATATTCCTATCTCTTAGAAGATTACACAAACCTATTCAAACCTATTCACCATATATTATGAACTTATTCAAGTGGCATATCTAAATATATATATCCCTCACAACCATAACATAAAATTTATTGATATACATATGTGACTTATATAAATGTGATGACCATGTGATATTTCGTTTGATGAAGGGATAACATGAACGTACTCATCTAAACAGTTATGTATATATATATATATGCATTAAGGACAGTAATGCTCAAAACCCTTCATTTATCCAATTAACATTATCTATATTCTTGACAAAGAATTATTATTCTTACCTCACGACTAATGACTCAATAACTAATCTCCCAATAGCATTATAAAAATAGTTCTGAAGAAGATTAACATTCAAAGATTTAAGTAAGAAAGCCTAATGCTTCAATTTACTTAATTGAATCTTTTTAACCCCTAGACAAAAACATGCCTTCAAGACCATCTTAATACATATGCCAGTATACATATTACAACTTAAAATATGTTAAATATTTGTTTCCTCATGTGGGTAGGGTATGTGCAGGATCATGATGGGCCAAAAAATGGCAATATGATGGGTATGTGGTTGATGAATTTTTTTACCCAAAATTGATGAAACAAAAAGAGTTTTTAAAGGAGATTCTTAGATTTCCACCAATATATATTATTCCTTACTTTGAATTTAATAAGTAATTATTATTCATTTTCTATTTGAATTAAGACTAAAGTCCTAATTGATAGACTGATTGAAAAACATCTATAGCTTTCAAACGGTATCACATTTTTTGAATCCAAAACATGCATCACATTCTATGCTTCACATACTATAGGATTAAAAAAATGAATTTCATAAAGTTTTGACCAAGTTAAGGGTGTCAGACATACAAGTTTTTATATTTTTTAAAAGTTGTAATAAAAATTCATAATCAATTATTTACTTGGAAAAAAATACAAAAATATTCATCACATTAGAACATGAGTCCTCTACTTATATCTAAAATATTATAATAAAATATTATCATTTTATTGTGGTTAGGGTGGTTAGACAGACAACTACTTCTTATTTTTTTCCTTGAAATCTAAGTACTACTACATTGAAATTTCAAAATTTCACCAAATTGATTTTTTTTTTTTAAACAAACCTAGTAGTTTAGAAACTATGTAGTACCCCTCCGTTTATGCTATGCTTTCTGTTGATACTTTCTCATGTTGTTAGACTTATGTTGTTTTGTTGGATATTTGGATCGCTGATTTTGAGCGATGATGGATTATTGTATGACATGATGATACTCTGTGTGATGTTTATTGTTTTCAGACATGACATGATTTAGCGTAGATGCTTAATTTCAGTTGTTATGGTTATGCATATGCTTATGATAGACTAACAACATGTATTGAGTCAGTCTTCTATGAGTGTATTGGTGTGGAGAACAGAATCACATCACTCGCTTGCGAGTGCCCTGTGATATCTGTGATTTTCTCCGCACGGTGTGCCTGTTTACTGCTTTATATATATATATACATGTACATTGTTTGCTTGGTTGCAGGATTTACAGGTACATGACACCGACTCCACCTGTGTAATCAGGTCTGAGCGTGTCAAGACTCAACGGAATTGTTGAAAGGGAGATAGTAGTTAGGTTAATCCTAGTCCAGTCTTTAACCCTAGTTTTAGTACAATTTCAGTTTTCAGTTTTGAGTCATAGGTTGTAATGCGTTTCTGTTGGTTAAATTGTTCTTGAAAAAGGTAAATTTGTTTATATTTAATGTTATTTGTTGTGTTGTATTTATTGTTATTAAAATTAATATTTAAATATAATTGAAAATTTATTTACTTAATTATTTAATACATTAGTTAGTTTAATTAGTTAAATAGTTAATCTTTAAAAGGATTTAACTATTTAATTAAATAAATTAATTAATCAGATTAAATTATTAAGTGCATAGATTATATTATATTTAAATAAATTAAATTAGAATATGCATGTGAAATGAGTTTTAAATTTTAAATTTAATAAAATTAATTAAGTTGCATGTAAATTTGAATATTAGAAAAATATAATTTAAATTATTGCATGTGATTTGAAATTTTGATTTTTAAAATTAAAATTAAAATTTATTAATTAAAATTACATGCAAAATTTAAATGGCAAAAACTGCCGAGAGGTGGAGAAGATATTTTCTCAACAACCTCTCGACATGTGTATGAGTGCCATAATTACTTTGGGGTTGTTAAAAAATTTCACGGAGGTTATTGTGGATCTCGGGAAATTGTACGGGGTTATTCTGTTGCCTCGGGGATATTTTCTGGACACTGGCAAAATTATTCTTCTCTGTGTAAAATTTTGGAATTCTTAAGATTTGTTACCTCTCTGGGGTTGTTATATCTTTGTGGAATTTATCTTGCTTGGGAGATTTGTTGGTTGGTAATCTTGTGGATCACGGGATTTTCTTGAAGAGCTACAGGGATTTACTTTCTACAGGCAAAAGGGTTACATTCTTCAAGGCAGCTATTTATCCAGGTATTTTTCTTGTGATGTTGATTTTCTTTGTGATCTATTTGTAAAGAAAATCTTTTTGATGAGATTTCATCTTCTGGGTATATGATCTTGGAAAATCTTTCTATAAATATTTAATTGTCTGTTAAAATTGGTTTTGAATAAAACTTATTTCTGTTAAATTTTGGAAAAATCCTATTGGATTAAAATTTTAGAGAATGGAGAAAATTACCCTGTACAGAAATAATTTTCCCAAAATTTGTAGAAATTATTTTACCAGAAAATTATTCTCTGTATTATTGAAATACCTTGATAATTTGTGTTATTTTCTTTTAAAATAGTGTGATTATGATTGAAGAAATTTTTATAAAAGAAAATTGTTATTATTGAAAATTCGCCGTACGGAATTAAATTCCGCCGGCGAAATTTTCGTTAAATTTTTCCGTATGAATAAATTTCTGTGTTAAATACTGTTTTATTAAATTTCGTTTTTTTTAAAAAAAAACAGTATAAAATTTCATATGTTTTTAAAAAAAAATTTGAATTTTATTGGGGAGGGCCGAAACCCTCCCCATGGATGTCCGTGCTGGGCGCAGCCTGGCAAGGCTGCGCACAGCAGTCGATGACTGCTGACGCAGCCTGGCAAGGCTGCGTACCAGCAGCCGGCCAGCTTTATTAATGGAAGGCTACGGGTAAATCCGTAGCCTTACCATTATAAAGCTTTGTTTGTTTTGTATGCTGTGTATAAAATTTGCTTTAAAATAAAATTCGCGATTTTATGTAAATCTCGAAATTTTATTTAAATATGATTTAATTTATAATATTTTCATTAATTTGTTATGTATTGGGAATTTTATTAAAATGAAATTTGGTTATAACAATATATATATGTATATATATATATATATATATATATATAAATATATATTCATATATGTATATATGTTTATGTATGTGAATATATACTTATAAAGATTATGGGAGTAAATAAGATTAATAGAATATATTTATATATATATACTATTATTTTCTATTTTTAAATTGCGAAAATAATAGGATATAATTTTATAGTGAAATTGTGAAAATCAAAGAAAATAGATTTAATTGACATGGTTAATTTTCTTGAGTTTCTTATTTTGAATATATATATATATATATTGTTATCAAATTGATATATATGGATTTAGCGTATCCAAATGGAAGAAGATTATATCCAATTGTTCAAAATAATTGTTTTACTTCTGTGATTAGGCAAGTCGGGAAAGTATTTAACTGTTCAAGTCTTCCAGAGTAAAATTGGGTAAAATGGGGGTATGATTGTTTTCAAAGTTTTCCTTATCAACTTGGGTTTGTGCAAGAGTTAAACATGGTGATGGTATTGTTATGATTTATTTATCATTGTGTGATGTAAAATTTTGTATATGGTAAACCCTAGTAATGAAAACTTAGAAACCTTGTTATATTTAGGGGAGTGGCTAGTCGTAAGGGCCGACACACAAAGTGGTGTCAGGGTAACTTACGATTAGTTAAGTAAGTCAGTGAAAATTAAATAACATAATAGATAGAATTAAAACATGTAATAAGATGCTTATGCCTCGCTTATGACTTATAAGCTTCTACAGTTATGAGTATAAGTCGAGAAGGCCTGGAATGGCAAATCAATGTCTCGTTTTCTTAAGGGACATTTGATTCCACAACTGATTGCAATAGGGGCCGGGTTTCGTAAGAGGTTACCAGGGTAACCCAAGGATTGGGGGCCGGGACCTAGGAAGAAACACCAGGGTAACCATTGCATCGTTGTGATGACACTCCACCTAGAATAACATTTAAACCTTATGATTGTGTACCAAATCAATTGTCAAATCTGGAAGCAATGTAACCTATAGTTGTATGTACTAGTGTCTAGGGTTAGTAGATTTGGTCTAGGTAGCCTTATTACTATCTCCTAGCACGGGGGGTGGACCTACGGGTACCACATGGTTGGGTGGAACGTGCACCTTACTCCGTTGGGTCCCCAGTATGTTCGTTGCATAGAGCGCTTCATGGATGGAGAGCTCGCACATGGATTCCTCCTTCTATACTTTCTTCATTGTACTTTGTAAACATGTATTTGAAAGCATCCCTCAATTGTATAAGAGGTGATCATTTGTAAAATTGTAACGGTTATTTGAACTATCTCATCAGATGAATGAGCAATGTAATATCTTATCAATGTAATGTATGGAAAAATGATTTGTATTTTACTATGTTATCTTGAATGGAAATTTAATATTATGCAATGTTATCTTATGTTATGATTTAATTGGGAGCAATGCGAAGTACTTAAGTCGCTTATGGAAAACTTAAAGTAGTGTAACGTCATTGTAACCTAAGAATGTATGCAACTAATTAACATATTATTAACACTTTAAAAAAAAAATTATTACACTTTTATATCACTTTTGCAACATTCTTAGGTTATTTAGACGGGGCATTACAGATTGGTATCAGAGCCAAGGTTACAAACACTGGACGCTCTGGGTAATCTAGAGCCCATTAGGTTGACCTAGTACGTAGTGTCGCAACTGATAACCTTGGTTGAATAGTATCTAAGACTCGTAATTGTCTTGTGTAGGAACATGCCTAGGCGAGGAGGAAGAGGTCGTGGTAGAGGTAGAGGTGGAGGCCGTGGGCCAATCCCTCAGGTTACTCCCCCTCCTAGCCCTCACCATAGTGACCAAGCGGATCAGATGGGTCAGAGAAATGAGGGTCAGAATCCCGAACAGTCAGCAGTAGAGGGTTCTCAGATACGTCCACTTCTAGAGGAGGTCCTAGCACGTCTTGGACCTAGACAGGTAGATGAGCAGGAGGTTGTGAGAGAGAGGGATAGATCCCCTAGGAGAGTAGAGGACACAGTTCATCAGGATGCTATCATTGCGGGTCATATGAGGGATTTATTGAGAGCACGTCCTCCTACCTTTGATGGTTCAGGAGGAGGATTAGAGGCAGAGACCTGGCTACTTGATTTGGGTAGATGCTTTGCCATGCACCCTTACGGTAGCAATACCCGTGCCAGGTGCGCTATTATGCATTTGAGACGGATTCGCCTCTACATGGTGGCGCCTAGAGGAGCAGAAGCTCCACATTGATATTGGTTCTGTGTCTTGGGAGATATTCCTCGAGAGATTTAGAGCTCGGTTCCTTTCGGAACACTGGAGGCAGCGTAGGGCTGATGAGTTCCATGATCTACGCCAGTTAGCTCTTTCTGTAGAGCAATACGAACGTAGGTTCTATGAACTCAAGCAGTATGCTGGTATTGGCGATGATGAGCCTATGCTAGTGCAACATTTTATTAGGGGCTTGAACGCCCGTATCAGTGGTGGTGTCCGAGTCTTTGAGCCAAAGACTATGGAATGGAAGTCGCAGCGGGAGAAGGCTCCGTGATAGCTGAGGAGAACCTTATTATGGTTTAGGGCGGGCACACAAAGAGGCAGATTGGGAGTGTCTCTGAAGGTGCTCTTTTAGTCCACGGGGTGGACAGGCACAGATAGGTGGTTCTTCCAAGAACCAACAGACACCCACAAAGGGTGGGCAGCAACAAAGAACACCTCAAAAGAACAATAACCCTCAACCACAACAACAAAACAGTCCTCAGTTAGGAAAGGGTCGTAACTGGTGGCGCAATAAGCGCAATAGGCAGGATAAGCCTGCGCAGAGTGCTCAGTCTACCGTGAGTAGGGGTAGTTTTCAGCAGTCCAATGCACCTTCGGGTGGCAGAGGATTTGGTAGAGGCACAGGAACAGGTTGTTATTCTTGTGGGCAGCATGGGCACATAGCTAGGTAGTGTCCGATGAGAGGCTCTACTGGTTATGGGCCTCGACCTACAGTTTCAGAGCCTACGGTGGGTGATGCAGGACGTGCACATACAGTATATGCAGCGGTTAATGACCGCCAAGCCGATCACCAGAATACGGTGGTCGAAT